>JAJLXP010000191.1:0-10214 GCA_030674255.1 Hansenula queroliae | reverse complement strand
CGAGTAACGTGCAAACAACGTCATTGGATGTCACCTACCAAACCGCTATTTCCTCTACATCTGAATTGGTGTTTGCTGTTTCAAATACATATGTTAGTGGAGATGTCTTCACCTTAAATGTCGATGTGGTCGTGACTACAGCAGATGGTAGAAGAATTGTGAGAAGAGCTACTAAGTCATTTAGCTTGTCAAATACTGTCACAGGTACGGCATCATCTTCTTCTGCTAGCTCAGGTGCTTCAACATCTTCTGGTACATCCTCAGGCTCTAACACAGTTCCAACTCCATTCACGACCACTTATACTGGTACTGACGGTTCGACATCAACTGGTGTTGTTTCCTTCTTCCCAACGACTGGTACCGATGGATCATTTGCTACTGGTACAACCACTATTGCTGTTTCCGGTACTTCTTCGAATACAGTTCCAGCTCCATTCACCACCACTTATACTGGTACTGACGGTTCAACATCAACTGGTGTTGTTTCCTTCTTCCCAACGACTGGTACCGATGGATCATTTGCTACTGGTACAACCACTATTGCTGTTTCCGGTACTTCTTCGAATACAGTTCCAGCTCCATTCACCACCACCTACACTGGTACTGACGGTTCGACATCAACCGGTGTTGTTTCCTTCTTCCCAACGACTGGTACTGATGGATTATTTGCTACTGGTACTACAACTCTCCCAGTCAGTGGTGTTTCTATCACTACCGTTTCGCAACCAAGAACAACTGTTATCACTGTTACCAGCTGCTCAGAAAACAGCTGTACAAAGGTACCAATCACTACAGGTGTTACTGTTGTTACCGAGACGATTGAGGGAACTGTTACTGAGTACACTACTTACTGCCCTTTAACGACAAGTACTGTCGCCGAGGACCATCTATCTACAACGCTTGTCACAATAACCTCATGTCATCAAGGTAAGTGCTCTGCTGTTGTTGCTACCTCTAGTATTGGTGCCTCGCCAACTGGCAAGACCACTGTTTACGTTATGGAAGGTAAAACTTCAACTGGTGTTGTCAGCCACTACACTACTATTGATTCTGAAGGTTCTGTTGTAACCACTGCCACCACTGTTGCTGTTGTTCCGTCTGCTCATACTACTACATATGTCACTGAAGGCAAGACCTCAACTGGTGTTGTCAGCTATTACACTACCACCAATTCTGCAGGCTCTGTGATTACAACTGGTACTACAGTTGCGACTGTTCCATCTGCCCACACCACGACTTATGTTACCGAAGGGAAGACGTCTACCGGTGTTGTCAGTTACCACATCACCACCAATAGTGCAGGTTCGGTCGTTACTTCTTCCACTACAGTCGCTGTGTCTCCATCTGCTCACACCACTACTTACGTCACAGAAGGTGAAACCTCTACTGTTGTTGTGAGCTACTACACTACCACCATCGCTGAAGGATCTGTTGTCACTTCTGGCACCACCGCTGCTGCTACTCCAACTGCCCATACCACTACCTATGTCACTGAAGGTAAAACCTCGACTGGTGTTGTCAGCTATTACACTACTACTAACGCTGAAGGATCTGTTATTACCACTGCCACCACTGGCGTTGTTGTTCCATCAGCTCATACTACTACGTATGTGACAGAAGGGAAGACCTCTACTGTTGTTGTCAGCTATTACATTACTACCAATGCAGAAGGCTCAATTGCCACTACAGCCACCACTGGAGTTGTTGTTCCATCTGCTCACACTACAATTTATGTCACTGAAGGTAAGACTTCAACTGCTGTGGTTAGTTATCATACTACCACCAATGTTGAAGGTTCCGTCGTCACCACTGCCACTACTCTGACTGCTGTTCCATCTGCTCATACTACAACTTATGTTACCGAAGGCAAGACCTCAACCGGCGTTGTCAGTTATCACACCACTACTAATGCTGAAGGTTCTGTTGTTACTACTGCTACCACCGTTGCCACCTTGGTCAATACCTCACAAAATGGTGGTCACACCTTATCAACAACTACGTCTTCTAGTCAACACACTGGTAGTGCCTCAGGATCAGCCTCTGTTTCAACATTTGAAGCTGCTGCTGGTTCATTAGTTTTCGGATCTCATGGTCTGTTAGCCTTGTTGACAACTATTTTATTTGCTTTCATCTGATACCGATCTTCTGGTGTGATGATGTTTTATTAATTCGTGCTGCTTTTGACGGCTCTCTTCTAATTCTGAAATGGATTGTACCTAAACTTTTTCTTGTGGTCTCGATTCCTGTTTTATTCTTGTCTTTTGTTTTCGAATGACACTCTCCTCAATTTTACGAGACTTCTCGTGCGATGGTTTTTACTCAGTTAGAGGGATATACATTACGATATCTGATCCCTTTACTATATTTTGTAGCGGGCCCATACCTAGTACCAATCAAATTAACCGGCTAGATTTTGACAGATCTGGTAAAAAATCACCTTCATGTTTGTAGTAATTAACATGGTTAGTACTAGCCCATGGACACTGATATTGTGACGTATAATCAATTCGTCAGAGCATTTCGTCTACTGAACTACCATGACAAGACCACATACAGCACGTCAACCAAGAATCTCTCAGCGCGTCGTGTCTGTCTAAGAATCCACAAGGGCTGGTCATTTCGTTCCGCACTGGATTTGGCATTTTTCCAAGCTTTGAAGGAACAAAAATAAACACAGAAAAATTATCAATATTAACACCGATATCTGAGATCGATCAATGATTGGCACTTTTCTCAGTGTTCATGTGGCTATTTGGCCCAAATGAAGACGGATATGGATCAGATCAGTTAGTAAACTATCTAGATACCCATTCATGCTCATTTATTGCTCGGGTTCTGGTGTTGTAGTGCTTTCAAACAAAGAGAAACTGCCGTTTCCTCGTAAAAACGGGTGTTGTTTTTTGAAAAATGCCCCAGAGCATCACCGAATGGAGATGCTGTTTCTGGGAATACACACCCATATAAATATAAATTGTAAACAATTTCCTGTTTTCCACACCCTTCTCTATCGTACTCTAACTAGCTTCAACACACTCGCTTATCTACAATGCTCTTCTCAAAGGCTCTATTCACTGCTGCTCTTGCTACATTGTCCTACGCTAAGGCTAACCCATTAGCCAACGCTGAACCTCTCCCATGGGCCAAAGCCAACCCTCAAGCCGAGGCTGCTGCCCAAGCTTATGCTGAAGCTCTTGCTGAAGCCATGGCTATCTCTCACCCAGATCCAGAAGCCTATGCCCTAGCTGCTTCTGCAGATGATTGTGCTTCCATCGGTTGTCATGCTGCTTGTGGTTACTTAATCTTGAACGGTGCTGCTTGTTCTTTCAACACAACTGACACTTATTCAGGTCCATACAATACCACATGTTTATGTGCCGATGGTGGTAAATTCATGCAAAGATACCCTGGTTGTATGGAATGTGGTTGGACCTTGTGGAAATACTACGGGCCTTACGTTACTTCTGCCTTGGAAGCCTGTTCCACATTGAGTACTGAGCCAACCGGTACCATGAGATGTTCAACCACTTTGACCAACAGTTACACCAAGGATGCTAACGCTGGTTGTGCTTATGGTGGTGTTTGTTCCTCGTCTACCACAGCTGCTGCTGGTAATGCCACTGCTACTGGCGCTGCCTCTAACGGTACTGTTGCTGGTTCCACTGCTCTTTCCTCTGGTGCTTCTGCCTCAGGTTCTGCCTCAGGTTCAGGTTCCGCTGCTGCTGCTTCAGGTTCGGCCTCTGGATCTGCTTCTGCCTCTGGTTCAGGTAGTGCAGGTGCTAGAGCTGCCAGTGCCTCTGGTGCCTCTGGTTCAGGTTCCGCTTCTGCTTCAGCTTCAGGTGCTGCTTCAAGCTCTGCTGCCAACGGTGCCCAAATGTTGGTCGCTGGTGGTTCCGTCTTTGGTGGCCTTTTAGTCGCTTTGTTGATCTAAGCAACAATTTTCTTAATTAATAATTAGCCTCACCTTCTCTTTCCCACCCAGTATCCCGTCTCATAAAAAGTGGAAGACGCTCTGGAGTAATATAATTATGATTCGAAATACATGTATACCCAAATGAATGTCAAAGAACCGCTGTAGCTAATTAATTACGTATCAAGAAAATTCGCGATCAGGACGCGTCTTGAAGACTGAGATGCGAGCCTCAAAGTAATAACATCAACACTGAGCGCTTGAGCAAAACCATTACAAAACCACCAACCAATTCAGGCGAAACCAGAACTCGAGAATGGCAACTGCTGATAGATCCGATGCGTCCATAGTGCTTGACCTGGCGTGGAGACAAATCGACAAGAGCGGTCTAGGCTACGTGAGTATCTCGCGACAATTTGCCAACAATTGCACATACTAACTTATGGCCTTGAGATAGATCTATGGGAGAGACTTTGTTCTACTTATTGACGCTATAGACTCGCTGCTCAATGCGAGAATACTAAATTCAACAGGGCGCTCTGTTATCAAAGATTTTTCCAAGACGGAATCGATGTATAAGATACAGAAGCATGAGTTCAAAACGCTATTCAGTACGTTATTAGGGATGTCATTCAGCAAAGCTTTGGAATCCGTATCATACGATCCTACAATTCTACAGCTTGAAAGAGATGACGAGTCTGTACTTCCTGATGTTCCAGTGAATACATCTACTCCCTTTAGAGGCGAGGAAGATGAGCTATCGAAATTCAAACCCAATTTCAAGTCAGAATACACAAAGATCAAGAAACTACACGATAATAGTGAAGAAGAGATACTTTATAGGGATAAGATCATTGAAGATTTGGAAAAGAAAGATAATGAGTCCAAAGATAGAGACCACAAGCTGAAACTACTGAATAAGAAGCTTTCTAATCTAGAGGATGAAATCGAATATAGAGACAAAGTTATCCTAGAGACTCAAAATGATCTCACTGTCAAAGAGGAAAAACTGCGAAAGCTTCAAGATAGAATGAAACTGCTGGAGAAGGAAATTGAAATATACAGGTCCTCCAAATCAAATAACTCTATTGTTACGTCGAAATCGTCCGAGTTCTTCAACACAGCATTATCACAAAGAGTTAAAGATCAGCAAAGAGCCATTGACTCTTTAAAACAAGCATTGGCATCCAAATCAGACATTGTTTCCCAATCATCAATTATAGTACCATCAACCAACCCTTCTTCCAAAGCGCTTCAATTCCCGTTCGAACAGATCGGTCTATCATGGCAACTGATCAAGTATATTGTGATAACTCTTTTGCTGCTATACTTCTTGCTTTGTCTCTCATCAATGAGTGACGGATCATGGTTTGGTAACACGTTCCTTGAGTCATATTTGGTCAACTGGTTAGAAAGTCAGGAAATTGATTATGATTATTACAATTTGGGCGATGTGACTATTGATTATCTACAAAGGGAGATAAAGGCAAACAGTTGATAGCTTTGAAACTAATACCAAGACCAACTCTGTGCTGTTGAACCAACAGGGGAAACCTACAGTTAAGAACACATGTAATCTTGTTAGTGTATTCTCGATAGAAGTCTAAAGGTGTTTCAAGAGGATTTTGAAGTCAAGGTATGAACGGTAACCAAGAGAAGGATTCTGTCATGTATACTACATATAATGACTCTCGAGCTTTATTAGAAACTGTGAAATCCAACCGGTGTATTTCATCATCCATCATGAGGTTACATCAATTTCGGGTCATACTAAACGTGTGTTTAGTAAATAAACATCTTTGAGAAGCCGACAATTTTCCACATAGCCCATGTCAAACTTGTTTCCAACAGATAACAATTTGATCATTCGCTAGCAGCTTTCTCTCAGTTTTAAATTTTACTGGATGTACGGTTATCGGCTACTAACTCAAGGGTCCACCGTCGGCGTGGGCATCGGAGAATACCTGCATCGTTACAGCCGAGCTTGACATGACCCTTTAGCAAGCCATGTGGTACCTCAAGAGTCAACTCTCAAAGATTAATGTATTACAATGACGCTGAGATTCAACGGAAAACCTACTTGCCCTTGGCATACCACGTTCTCAATGATAAGGAAATGATGTGCTGTCATTGGTCCAGCTCCCTCTATTTGTTTGATGTCAATCTCCTTCTTTATCGGTGTCGCCAAAACACGTTCATCCTTAACAAAGTATAAATATTTCTCAAGATCCTTAACCAGGTAACTCAATTACATTTTATTTGTTTCGCTATCAACTCATCAAACATCGTGCTCACTATGCTCAAGCAAATAGGTTACAGAACATTGAACGTCTACCTTCCAACGATTCTAATGATAGCTTCACTCACGTTTGTGATACTTCTTCTACAGAGTCAAACGCATGAGAGGTTTCACAACTTGTACATGATCAAACTGAACTTTTGGAATGTGAACTACACCAATGTGATATCCCCTGTCAATCAGACGCTTTATGAGAACACACGTTTAGCTAAAACTTTTGCATTCGGTCTAAGAGGAATCTGTCAATACAAAACCAGCACTGGAGATGGATGGCATCGTCCATACACCGAATGTGAAAGAGCTCAGAAATGGGATATCTACCAACTTATCTTCACCCATGGATTCTCTCCAAGGTATAGACCGTTCATCCAATCGATTTCATTGCCGCCTGGAATTGATGTTAAGGCAACTACAATGACCCTAATTCAAACTTTCCTTTGGGTCTCGTTGTTCGCCATTGTTTCATCGTTGCTCGTCCATATTTATTACCTCTTTTCGTTTTCGAAAAGGGTGACACCTATTGCTCCGTTTTTGTCAATCATCCCAGTTGTGTTTTTGGCGTTATCTGGTGGGCTGACTCTTCACAATTTCAAAAGAGTTGTTGATGCGTTTCAGAGATCATACTTCACATATAAAATCAGCGCTACTTTGGGGAAGAGATACTACATTTTCCTCTTTATTGCACTTGGTATTCAGGCCATCTGCTTCATCATGGGGATCTTGGGGAACTTTTTATCTTCGAGAGATCCACTCGATTTAGAGACAGCAAGACCCATTTCCACCGCTACTGCTGCCGTTCCTCTTCATACCACTTCCCTTTCGACTGTGAACAGCGCGGAAGCAAACCACGATGATAACGAGCTACCAAAGTATGAAGACATTGTCAAACATAGGCCACCAAACTATCGTCCGAATAGAAATTGATCTTGAGCGATGACTTAGCTGAGCTGACGACTTGCAGAAATCAAACTTGATGAAACTAGATACATATATATGACTAATGACTAACGGATATTAAATTGCTATAGATACATTTAATCCAGTAGTGAAGTCGCCTCGTAATCTTTGTTCAATGAACAAACTGAATCACGAATCACGTGTATATATTGGCGCAGTTTTTTCAGGGTCCTTCGGTCCTTCATTCTGGAGATGGCAGATCTTAGCTTTTAAACCTCTTTGGATGATGACTTGGTACGCTATCTCTGGGAAACAGTGTAACTGCCAGAGGGGGTTGGGTTGTAGAACCAGGCTTGTCTCTGTTGAAAGCTCCGACATGTACACTCTTCAAATCTTTATACTATGGAATCTGGATCATGATCTCTGTGCTTCACTTTTGCGGCTTGCAAGGGTCCACCGGGCCGAGGCATCGTAAATCACTTGCATGACGTACAGCGCTTAACATGACTGGGACTTGAATTCGACTCGTGCTACAAATTGTTGGAGAACAACCTTAGATGATACAGTAGCGTTTGAGTCACTGGTACACTACTGCACTATGGAGTTAATACAATGCCACCACTCGGGTCTGGATTGGACGACCCTTGGCCCTTGAGCCTTCTAATCATCATCACTTGAGGGTACACCATAAACACGTTATAAAAACACCTATGAACAGCTTGAGGTTTAAAAGTCTGACTTATCATGATCAATCAGTTGAAACTGGTGAAATCACTTTCGTTTCTAACAATCATATTTCGCTAGTGAATCGTCCAGTGGGAGACGGCACTGATACAGATCAACCAAAGTACAAAGATATTGAAATGCAGACACCACCAAGAAGTTGTCCAGATTGATTTCCGTTAATCGATTACAGGCTACGATTAAAGTTCAGATAAAGTAATGTATTTCAATCTAAATAACATTGAACCATATTACATGCGAAGTCACATGTTCGAAGAGATTGTCATTTGAAAACAAAGACACAAATAAGCCAGAAATTTGGTTATCAAAAACAAGAAGTTGAATGAGAAAGCCTCATTATAGAATAAAAGATAGCCGTCAAAAGCAGCACGAATTAATAAAAGATCATCACCCCCAAGCATATTGGTTAGATGAAAGCAAGGAACAGAGTTGACAACAACGCTAACAGACCATGAGATCCGAAAACTAATGAGCCAGCTGCAGCTTTGAATGTCGAAACAGAGGCTGGCACTGTGACACTACCAGTGTGGTGACTGGATAATGTAGTTGATAAGGCCTTACCACCACTGTGTGAAGCATTGGAGCCAGGAACAACAGTAGTAGCAGTAGTAACAACAGATCCTTTAGCATTAGTAGTAGTGTGATAACTAACGACGCCGGTTGAAGTTTTGCCTCCAGTAACGTAGATTGTAGTGCGGATAGTTTGAGTAGCAGCGAGAGTGGTAGCACTTGTGACAATAGAACCTTTAGCATTGGTAGTGGTATGGTAACTGACGACACCGGTTGAAGTTTTACCTCCAGTAACATAAGTTGTGGTATGCGCAGCTGGAACATTGGCGCAAGTAGTGGCAGTTGTAACAACCGAACCTGCAGCATTGGTGGTAGTGTAGTAGCTGACAACACCAGTGAAAGTCTTTCCTTCACTCACATACGTAGTAGAATGAGCAGTTGGAACAACAGCGACTGTAGTGGCAGTAGTGACGACAGAACCTGCACCATTAGTTGTGGTATGGTAGCTAACAACACAAGTTGAGGTCTTGCCTTCTATAACACAAACAGTGGTCTCTTTAGTTGGAACAGCAACAACGGTCGAGGTGGAAGTAACAACAACACACTTATCTTCAACGCACGAGGTAACCGTCAAGAGAGTTGTAGAATCATGATACTTAGTGGTAAAAGTGGTTGGTAATGGGCAGTAAGTAGTGTACTTGGTAACAGTTCCTGAAATTGTCTTGGTAACAACAGTGACACCAGTAGTCACAGGAACAACAGTGCAGCTGGTTTCTTCTGGGCAACTAGTGACAGTGATAACAGTTGTGCTTGGATGCAAAACAGTAGTGGTCGAGCTACCCAAGACACCAACAGTTGTAGTACTAGTAGCAAATTTACCATCAGCACCTGTGGTTCCGAAGAAGGTAATAATACCTGTAGAAGTTGAGCCATCGGCACCGGTGTAGGTAGTGGTGTAAGGTGTTGGAACAGTGTTAGATGCAGTGCCAGAAATGGCAACAGTGGTAGTACCAGTAGCAAATTTACCGGTGTAAGGACTTGGAACTGTGCGTGCATCTGCAGCGTTGGCTGATGGACTACCAACCAATGGAATGGTAGTAGTACCTGTAGCGAACGATCCATCTGTACCAGTAGTTGAGTAGAAGGAAACAATAACTGTTGAACTTGAACCATCAGTACCAGTATAGGTAGTGGTGTATGGAGTTGGCACTGTGTTGGAAGCAGAACGAATCACTGGAATGGTAGTAGTACCTGTAGCAAATGATCCATCTGTACCAGTAGTTGAGTAGAAGGAAACAATACCTGTAGAGCTTGCACCATCAGTACCAGTATAGGTAGTGGTGTAAGGAGTTGGAACGGTGTTTGAACCTGGAGAGGCAGCTGATGGGCTACCAACCAATGGAATGGTAGTAGTACCTGTAGCAAATGATCCATCTGTACCAGTAGTCGAGTAGAAGGAAACAATACCTGTAGAACTTGAACCATCAGTACCAGTGTAGGTAGTGGTGTAGGGAGTTGGAACTGTTTTGGAAGCAGGACGAATCACTGGAATGGTGGTAGTACCTGTAGCAAACGATCCATCTGTACCAGTAGTTGGGTAGAAGGAAACAATACCTGCTGAACTTGAACCATCAGTACCAGTGTAGGTAGTGGTGTAAGGAGTTGGCACTGTGTTGGAAGCAGAACGAATCACTGGAATGGTAGTAGTACCTGTAGCAAATGATCCATCTGTACCTGTAGTTGGGTAGAAGGAAACAATACCTGTTGAACTTGAACCATCAGTACCAGTGTAGGTAGTGGTGTATGGAGTTGGAACTGTTTTGGAGGCAGAACGAATCACTGGAATGGTAGTAGTAC
>JAJLXP010000190.1:0-10215 GCA_030674255.1 Hansenula queroliae | reverse complement strand
AAAAAAAAAAAAAGTTAAAAAGTACGGATTCGCGTGAAAATTCTTGATTGTATTTTATTTTCGGTAAGGCCAGTGTTCGTTTTGAGGAAGTCTATGTCTTATTAAATAAGCTTAAGCTTGCTAACCATCTTGATGTCTAGCTCATGAGAAGTCCAGCTTTCCACAGATTTGTCAGAAATATTTATAACAAGATTAACGGGATTGAAGCTCCACAACACCCAACACATTCTCAACACGCTGCTGATGGGCTATGTAAGTTTTGACAGACTTCCGTTTTAACTCGCCGGCTTACTAACTTTTTTAATCAAAGTCCAACCAACTGCTGGTCAGAAATTCAAGGCTTATAGATTGCTATTTTATGATGAAATCAGGGCTACAATCGGTGTTCCTAGAAAGCATTGAAATGGTATTATTGGTATTAAAAGACTATACACTTTAAGACAGGAAATCAAATAAAGAGGGACAAAAAACAAAACGAGATGCGAGAAGTGATTATTATTAAGAAGGAAGGTTGAGACCTAAAACTCACCTTGGCGTGGATTGAATGCCAAAGATTTTCTGTCAGCTTTACGGAAGGCCTTTTTGTTGACAATACCAATATCATCAGCCAAGGCCACCACAATGTTTTTGTCCGAGCCGAATTGGAACCCATCACCAACAATGTTTGAAGCATGTCTTCTGATTTTGTAAGGTTCCGCATCACCACGCAAAATTTGTTTTAATGACCATGTGATAGCATATGGACCCACAGCAGTGACAATAGTTTTCTCTTTAACATTAATACCACTGTTAAATTTAGCGTTCTGGAACTCTAATGGACCACCCATTTCCTTTTGCATGGCCGCTGTATGTTCTGGTGATAATCTCAAGTATCTAGATTTTGGAACATTACCTTTACCAAATGATTTATTGAAACCCAATGCACCAGCGTTAGCACCATCTCTCACTGTAGCATCAATCAACATCAAATAAGTTTGACAAGTGGCCAAAATCCATCTACCATCTGCAGAGGCCTCTGTGTATTTAATGGAATCACCGATAGCTGGAATCAAAGATTTGGCCTTGATACCTAATCTATCGTATAATCTCAAGTCACCCTTATTGGAAGAAACAACAATGTAACCATTCTCAGTGGTACCAAATGAACTGAAATCGTTCTTTGTAGCGTATGTTTTGTATTCACTTTCAACCAATTTATCACCATTGACTCTTGGATCAACTTTAAACAAACCTTTATCAGAAATACCGATGAAAGTTTGCTCCCCTGTCATTTGATTAAATTTCTTTGAAGGACCAAAATCAACAACTGATAATTCGTCTTTAACTTTCCATTCATCAACAATCTTACCACGTTCCAAATCCATTCTATAAAGTGTATCCTTATTTTCACCTTGCATAACTAAAGAACGATCTTCAGTATGCAACATCATCTTTGATGGATTGAACTTCTTGTTGTTACCAATAGACAAGTTTTCAATAGCAGCTGCAAACTCAATATCGTCGTCCTCGGTAGTTCTGAAAACACCAATACGGTCACCCCTACTAACATAGGAACGGTCATTTTTATAGGCAATGGTCAAGTTTTTGTTATGTGATCCTTTGAAATAATTGGAAGTTTTCTCGTCTTCCTCATCTTCAGAATCGGAGAATGCATCCTTGTGAAGACCCGAGCGCAGATTGGCCGGTTTAGACACTTTATAGTTATCATCGTCTTCTTCCTCTTCATCTTCCTCTTCCAAATCTTCAAGTTGGTAATCTTCCATTTCTTCATCTTCAGCGGTTTTGAAAGCATCTAACACATAATCTCTTTCACTTTGTTCAACTTTATGCCAGCTAGTTTTGTTTGACGCCTCATATGCTGCTTGCATATATCCACTTTGGAATTCTATGAGTAGATGCGGCTCCTTGAAGTTCAATAACCATGAGTGGATTTCGCCTGGCTCTGATTCATGATTGAAAACGAATGATAGCATTCCATAATTGAAAACAGGACATAAGTTTGGGGTAATGTATGTCCCAATACTTGTAGTTTTACCCTTGATAGATAACCAATATTGAAAATTTCCCAAATCAAGAACAGAAATTGTAGCATTTTCATCCACCAATGTGAAACTACCAAGTTCTGGATCATATAATCTGAGTTGTGCTGTAGTTTTAGTGATTAGTTCCCCCTTTGGATCCTCAACATCGGCTTTAGAGACAGGAGTAGCAACTGATTTGGATAATGGAGAGGCAACAGTTGCAGGTTGTTCCACTCTACCTTCATCTGCATCTTCATAAAGAGAATCATCACCCTCATCGTCACTTCCAGCAGTAAGAATGCTTTTAGCAGTGGCGATACTTCTAAATGATGTTGCTTCCGGTTCATCATCAAAGATGAACTCTTCTAATTGCTCTGGGGTAACACCGACTGAAGATTTGGAATATTTTCTTTCGTATTCACAAGAGGTTATAGTTCTCATAAACTGTTCAACTTCACTAGTTTTGACACTTTCATCAACAACAAATTCAAATCTTTCACCATCGTCGCCGTCTTGATTGAGCCACGAGATAATCAATGACCCAGCAGAGTCGATTTTACGGATACGCAGTGATTCATCAATCAAAAACACTCTTTCATCTTGTGGTTGAGCGAAATCATCAACTTCATCATCATCCCCTTTTAACTGTTCTTCCCCTTCTTCATAAGCTCTTTGAACAACAAGTTGATAGTTATATGGAGCAGAAGTCTCACGAACAGATGCAGCAGCGTCTGTATATAAGCACTCACTAGCAGATTTAGGCGAGCCCAAGCTTCTTTTCAAGAAAAGCTGACCAGATGGGATGATTGAAAGATCATCTTTGGGAGAAGACCCTAGGAACTTTTTCAGAAAGTTCATCGTATGTTAATCCAGTTGACAGTTGTAGAGCCAAAGTTGGTTTTCTTTGTGAGTTGTAGCGGATATCAATGATCACAGCTATAGCTATACCAGCAGCTCAACTTCTTTATTAGGAAGACTTGAGTTCCCAGCTGTTCTTCTTGAACAATAGAATCATCTTTTTGCCATTGCATTTGAAACGAAATCAAAACAAAGCGTTTTGGGTAAATTCCGAGGGGAAAACCGAAAGTCACATGATGGATCCTCGGAAGTCCAAATTTTTCAGTGCATAATATTTTATTTCAGACGTTGATGTGAATAAGAAATAGTACGAGATGAGCCTGATACTTCTCGGTTTGGTTGTGAGTGCTGATAAATATGCTACAGAGAGGATGGAGAATCACAGAATACTGCCAGAGGCTACGATTTCACTCGTTGCAAATGGTTGGGAGAAGGTGGATCTCGCAAACTAGAGTCTTGAGGGAAGATGACGCTATAGATAAAGATAGAGCAGAAGTTCTACGAAAGAGAATGGAGAGGAAGCAATATCTCAAGGGGGTCGTCGAGCTGAAGAACGAAAAGGCACCAGACTGGAACAATTTAAGTAAAATGTCTCCAATAGACTTTGTGAATCAAGGGAAATGGATGATGCCAAAGAATTGGCGTCAAGACAAAGAGATGCCAGAATGGAGAAGACAAAAATTTGCCTTGACAGAGAAGTTCCAAGGTGAGCAATGGAACCCCAAGAAAAGATTATCCAGAGAAGAGATGGAAAGTGTACGGATGCTCAAAAAGGAACTGCCCGATATTACCACAAAAGAACTTTCTCGTCATTTCAGTATGTCTCCAGAAGCTATCAGAAGAATCTTGAAATCCAAATGGAAACCTACACTGGAGGAAGAAGAAGACATGTATGAGAGATGGAAGAAGAGAGGTGAGAAGTTGAAAAGAAGATTTGTACAAAATCCTAAATTAATTTCTCAAAAAGTCGTTATAAGTGATGATGGTAGGAAATCGATACCCAGAATTGTCAAAATTTATGGAGAGACAGACAATGGCAAAACCAAGAATTATAACAACAAAAACAGAAATACAAACAATAGAAAATCAAACAATAGAAAATTTAACAAAAAATTCAAACCAACTCCAAAGCTTCACGATATGGTGTTCTAGAACCTCACTCTTGAGCTTTTTCGTTATGACAAGCCCCCTCTTGTAAATATACTACGCATAGATAAGGACCAGACAATAAAAAAAGTCTAGGCGATTTTTTAATGACCAGCATATATTATAGAAAACTCATCAAATCCAGCAAAATTCACTGAACATGTACATATATAAAGTCAATGAATATTATGATAGGTTTTTTTCTCTTTAAACATTCACAGTACCTTCAGACTTGCCCAGTGAGGAACAAACCTTTGATATCCCTGATTTCCTGTTTTAGGTGCTTTGTAGCCAACTCCCCAGCCATTTGTCCTCTGGCTCTTAACATATCTGATTGGGCATATGCATCAATTCTTCCTTGGAATTTGCGTACTTGGAAAGTCAATGGGTTTAATTGATCAATAGTGGCATGGTATCTGTTATAATCCTCAATGGTTGTTTTCAACTTATCCAATTTGGATTTCAATGGGTTTTGTTCAGATGTGTTCACATCATCTTCAAATGAGACTAATGTGTGTTTATATTGAATATCTTTCTCGATTGTTTGTACTTGAGCATCTGAATAAAATTTATCACCTCTCTTGATGGCAACAACTGGTAATTTGGTATGCTTATCCAATTTCACCAAGATAGCTCTTGCCAATTTCAAAGTATGTGACATTAATTCATTTCTTCTATCATATTGTGCCTCTAATAATGGTTGTATCACCATCACTAATAAGAGATAAACCACTGATAACGCTGCTCCGGATCCATACAAAAGTCGACTGATATACTGTAAAGCTGGTGGTATGCTTAATCTCTTAGCTGCTGGTTCTTGGATATCCTCTGGGAATGTAAGACTCTCTATCTTTGCCTCCATTTCGTTACAACTCTTGTGACTTGATTGAGCATCAAATGGTTGAAGCCTCGCAAAAATGACTTTTGATTTTCTTTATCTGGGGATTCACCACATTGGAGCATCGGAGGAGCATAACCATTTCCCCATTAGGAAACAACTACAAAGTTATAACATCAGAATTTATATATTATATATTGGAACACAATTATAAATAAGTCCTAGAAGTGTCAAGACTTCATGGAAAAACGAAATGAAATGAGAAAACCAAAATGAATTATCGTTTTGTCTTCTTGTTTTGTTTGGTATTGTTATTACCACTGGTCTTTGGGCTATCAGCAGTGGATTTTGGTGAGACTCCATTCTCCAAAACACTCTTCCGTCTTCTCTTGGTCAGAGTAGACTGTGACAAGTCCAAAGAAGGTGGTACTTTCCCACTCTTGGTCATTGGTGATTGTGCCATGTTTAAAGGCGATGCCTTATCATCCTCTTCTTTAGTATTCGATGAAGCTTGTGGATTTGGCTTGATTGTTGGATCAATACTATTAGTCTTATTCGGTTTAGCCAAGGATTGTGACACAAATGCATCGAGTGCATTTAATGGACCTGTAGGTTCAGGAGATGTTATCGAGAACAACATTAGACTTTTCAAATGTGCCATCACATCGGAAACTTGCATAACTCTCATGACACTCTCTTGCAAACCAAAATTCGACATACTATGGAACACTTTATAATTCGATCTAAATTTGGACAATAATTGTAATCTCTTTGTATCTTTATTCTCCACTTGTTCCAAATTCCCGAAAATATCCTTAATCTTCTGTTCATCACTGAGAATCTTCTCCAACGAAGGCCATTCCACACCTGGTATGAAAACATGTGTTTGGAAGTCCAACCAATCCATCTTTAATTGCTGATTCAAGATCCCTCTGATATTCCCATGTATATTAACATAAGATCCATCAGGATAATAATGCGTGAAACAACATCTCGAACTTTCCAAATACGTAGTCCCATTAGCCAACACCTGGGTCCTTAATAAACCTGGCTGGATCTCCATTCTAGTGACACCACTTTGAATAATGGAGAAGAAAAACCTTGGAATGATAGGGACACTGAACTCGAATTGACGAGAATCAACACCAGATTTAACACTATACCTTAGGACCCCCACTTCACTGAAATAATCCGTGATGATTTTCCTCCAATAAAGAATATTTTTCGTGCTATCAGTCCTTACTCCTATTAATTCACAAAAATCTAGGAATTTCAACGTGGCTAAATTGGACATCTGTCTTCTAAAATTCATAACATTCATCATTGTAGGGTTCAAGGGACTAGCAGCACCACCATTAACAGTGTGTGCCATACTCCCCATTGGAGGCTGTGAAGCCTGTGCAGCGGCCTGTGCAGAACCACCACCGGCGTTCACTGGTGTTGGGACATTCTGACCGTTTCTACCCATCCCACCCATCGTTGCTGGTGGTTGAGGTGGGCCACTAGTACCTGGGCGCATCTGTTGTTGTTGTGGTAAGTGATGACTCACTACACTAGAGGATCTTGAGAGTTTAGGATCAGGTTGTGAAGATGGTGGTTGTCCAGGTTGAGATGGGATGTGTTGTTGTGGAGTTGGATGACTTAAAGGATGTGTAGCTGATGTAGCTGAAGGTGGTTGTTGACCTGGAGTTGGATGCGGTTGTGGTGGTTGTGTAGGATGTGTTTGTTGTGGAGTTTGTTGTGGACGAACACGATTAGGTTGTTGCGCTTGTTGCTGCTGTTGTTGTGACTGAGGTAAAGCTTGGTGTTGTTGATGAGGTGTTGGCTGTTGTGATTGTGAGAATTGAAATGACTGAGTTGGATGTTGTTGTGATGGAGTCTGTTGTGGATTGGGATTTGGATGCTGTTGTTGTTGTTGAGCCTGTGGATGTTGTTGGCCTTGGAAATGCTGTTGACCCTGGGCTTGTCCCTGCTGACCTTGTTGATGTTGATGTTGTTGCTGCTGAGGAAGCTGCCCTTGGAATCCACCTTGAGCATTCTGCACCATATTCTGAGGCAGTTGGTGTACTTGTTGTTGTTGTCCTTGTTGTGGTTGACGAGGTTGTCCCTGCTGCTGCTGTTGTTGCTGATTCTGCATTTGCATATACATGTTTTGTTGTTGAAGTTGTTGCATGTACTGTTGATACTGTGGATTATTCCGATCACCTTGTTGTAACTTGGCAGCGTATTGAGCAGCTTGAGCTTGCATAGCAGCAGCTTGTTGAGGATGGACCATCATATTGTTTGGCATTCCTGGAGGGCCTTGCCTGAAATTCGGATGAGACGCCATGTTATTGGCACCATTATTATTTGGCATCCCATTCATCGGTTGTTGTTGGTTCATCTTATGGTAATATTTGTGTATGATGCTTGTACTAACAATGGTTCATTTAACTGTTGTATCTTGAAACTCTAGATTGATGAAATCGGGGATTATGGATAATCTCTGTATATCAATGTATCCTAATGCGAGTCTCCCCTTGTGATCAAATCTGAAGCAGAGAATAACGAATCTGAAGGATGTGTATATCTGTTGATATTGTTCAGACCAAATAGCTTATATCCAATGGTTAAATCTCTGTATAACTGTGCTCGTATCTCCAAGTGTATCACAGCTGGTCTTCCAACAATTAACGATAGTACGTGAAAACCCGAAAACAAGAATCTCTTGAGTAATCTATTCTTAGCCTGGGTACTTCACAATCCAATAAGCGTATAACCCGTAGTATTAGCTGTTCACCAGAGTGCTTCTCTAATGCTCTTTACCACCGCCTGTGCCTTTCCCAAAGTACAGCTCTGCTAATATCTCTACTTTTTAACACTTGAAAGACGCTAATTAAACGCTGTCTGAAATCCACTTGCAAGCTGAGAATCCCAAACCATTCTTGGAATTTCGCAGCGTGGCCCCTGCCAAAAAAATCGTGGTAAGCGCACGCTGCTAAAAAAGGGCTCCAGAATCGATCAGCCCAGGTAGTTATAATCTAGCAATTTATTGTTAACCAATCTGTGTTTTATTAGCTTGAAGAGAGTCTATTCAAGCCTATTTATTCATCTATTTATTGTCTTTTTTTTTGTTCCGTTGTTGTCCTGGTTGTGTGTTCTAATGGACGCGTATACCATTTTTCCTTCCATAGATAACTCGGAGTACCTGAACCCACATATAATACCTGCTACTTATACCAGTGAACATCTGAAACATTGTCCCATTTCAATATACGATCCCTTACGTTTAGAAAGTTCGTTTCACATGCCATCAGTTCATCACATTATACAGCCTAGGATTTATTCACTTCCACTATATCACCACTCAATGGTTCGGGCACTCTCAGGGCAAACGTATCCTTCTTAGAGACCCATGTAAATAGGGCTTCATGTTGAAGTTGTGGTCTTCTTGGTTTATCCTTTGTATTAACCTCTTCGTCTTCTTTCAGCTGGGCTGCACTTGCCTTACCGGCTCTTCTCTTCAGCAATTTATTTATGGTATCCTGTTTCTCCTCTTCCAATTTACGTTCTGTAAGGTTCTTTCTCTTTCTTGCAATCTCTGCCTTACGCAATTGGTTCTCCTCCTCGGTGAGTACTCTTCTTTTACTAACGCCATTACTCAATTCCATGAATTTTTTGCTTTGTGGTGGTAGTTCCTCACTTTCCAACGAGTCATTAACCAATTTGGCACGTTGTCTCTCTGTCATCTTCGTTATATCTGGTGTATACTCTGTCTCTTCATCAGTTAAAAGTAGTTCATCATCAATGGAAGGTACAGGTATAATGTTTTCACTATCTGATTCCAATTCATTTTCAATATCATCGTCATAGTTCACAGCAGCGGCAGCACTTCTTCTAGGTCTTCCCACTGGATTACGTGGCTTTGTTGGTGTAGATTTCAATTGTGATTGGATTGCCGCTTGTCTCTTTGCAGCCTTGCGTGGTCTCGAATCCTCAGTATCTGTATCATCTTTACTTGGTGTATTCTCTTTAGCGGATAACTTGATCTTCAGGCTTAGACCACGTTTCTTCACCACTGGTGCTGGTTTTTCCTCAAGATCATCGTCTTCGTCATCCACTTTGAAATTCCCATCGTCGTCATCTGAGTATTGAGGTAGATCGTCCTCCTCCACACCGGCATCACTACCAACTTCATCCTCTTCGTCATCATCTTCATCGTCTTCACCACCATCCTCGTCGTCATCGTCGTTATCCTCGTCTTCTTCAACTTCACCTTCGCCTTCGCCTTCACCTTCACCGTCTTCATCTAAATCATCCTCTTCATCCAATGAATCGTCCATGGAATCATCCATCCCGTCATCGACATCTGATATCATATGTTAGTATATCCTAGAAAACCATCATACATCACTCAGTACCCACGTTGCTCCACTTTTGTTTCTGTTTCGCTCTCAACAGCACTCAAATCAGACTCATCGTCACTCATCATCTTGTCTTTGTCTCTTTTGTCTCTTTGTCTTTGTCCAGACTTGTTCATATAATAAATCTCTACCATAGTCAATTAAACAGTAGTTGATTTATCAACATCCAAACACCACCAAAATATTCGCGAACTCATTCTGCAAAAACCCATTCGCGAATCTTTCAATGTTCTATCCGACATTTAGTTTATTACACGTCAAATTATGGCAGATTAATTAAGGGGTATTTGAAAGGAATGTTCTATCCGACATTTAGTTTATTACACGTCAAATTATGGCAGATTAATTAAGGGGTATTTGAAAGAGAATACTATTTATTATCCTTATATTATACACATTTATAAGGAATATACGTTGGTTTAGAACATAAAATTTAAATTTTTGTTTAATCTAAACAGGGTTCATCGGTATCTACATATCTGGACCTATAACTAGAATTTTGACGTATTGAACAACTCAATTCCAACCCAAGCTAACAATCTACCTACATCAGAAGAAGTTTGAAATTTCGTTTCGGTAGAGTCAATTCATTCAAGATTACATTAGGACAGAACAAAGAAAGTTATCATCAGAAAGAGTTTAGGAGCTTGAGAAACAAAAGAAGTCTAGAGATAGAAAAAGATTAGCTGTCATTGTTGCTGCTGCTGCTGCTGCTGCTGTTCTCTCTGCTCAGAGAGAGTTCAAGTGTTAAGAAGGGATTTAACGATCATTTACCGTTTCCAACTAATTGGTGTGCTACTAAATTATCTTGTTGTGAGAGGGTGATGAATGTTCTATCCGACATTTAGTTTATTACACGTCAAATTATGGCAGATTAATTAAGGGGTATTTGAAAGAGAATACTATTTATTATCCTTATATTATACACATTTATAAGGAATATACGTTG
>JAJLXP010000189.1:0-10441 GCA_030674255.1 Hansenula queroliae | reverse complement strand
CGTTATGTTGGTAAATTGTAGCGTTTTCCATACGTTTTTGGTCATTGGACAGTCTTCAAATGTGTGCTTCAGTGTTTCATTTTGTCTCTTACAACCTTGGCAGAGTTGTGTTCCGCTGTTGTTGAAGTATCGATATTCTATTGAGCCGAGATTGAAGAGATGTAGGGTCTCTAAGTAGCCTGGTTTTGTTTGATTCACTCAACGCGAAGAAACCAGCAAAAGCGAGCATTATGTATTTTACAGCCGTTGACTGTTTATAGTGGAATTTGTGGTTCAGCTGATATAGGATCTACTCCATTGCTGTGGAGCTGATTCACTCCACGCCTATCCACAAGGTTTCACAGAATTTTTAGATAATGATTCAAAAGGTCCACCAGAGAGTTAGCACTGGAGCCCACATATTTCAATCGAAGAGATCCATCAAGAGTTCATGCTATCGATTGTGGTTGGTTTTTTGGATCTATGAGCTTATAAGCCACTGAAACAGAATCATGTCTAGCAATATCATTGGTGAGTGAACAAGCTAATCCTGAGATTAACTGTTTTATATATATTTCGGATAGCTAAATACTTCTTACTGGTCAATGGTGTTGTCCAGAGTGTGTTATAAGACGATGTAGAGACAACCTTGAAGAGGAGTACTTGGAAACTCTCACAAGAAGACATAATCTTATACTCTAGGAAGCTATTATATCCACTTTAAAGATCTGTTTCTCATTGGATTTTGTGGCTAGATTAACATGGACATCTAGACAAAGCTTTAATAAACTTGTAATGGAGATGATTTTGTTGAAGATAAATTACAGTCAAGTCTAGAATTTATGTGTCATGAACCAACAAGATGTACCGAAGGTTAACGTATGGTTCAGAACACATTGAAGCAACGAATAGGTCTAGAGATGTTTCTAGAATTAGGATTATGAGATGTATAAATGGGGCTGAAGAGAAGGGTTTACTCTTGATATATATGCTTTATATAGGAAGACTCTCAAAACCACCAGACTCAAGTGTACCCATATACTCTTATACAAACGATCCATTATTATGTTGAAAATCCTTGCTAGTAAATTACTCAAATTCTCAAATTCAACAGATTTTGAAGTTACTAAACGACATACAGTAACCTTTCCAAAGATCTAGAGTATACTGAAGCTTCAAATCACGGGGTTCCGTACATAGTGTAGAAATGTATGCGATGTTTTGGAGAGATTGGTTCCAAGTGCCATTTCTCTTCCGTTTGAATATTTAGATCACACAAACCTTTATCGATAGTCATATGAAGTCTATCATGTCGCTTCTGGGGCTATCAACTTCCTTCAAATGCCGTGTACTAAAATTTTAAAGTTGTCGATTCCTTCTGGCATTAACTCTTTAGTTTCATTTCTCAAGATAATGAGACTGTAAGTAGGTGTGCAGCTATTCACTTTCACTTCTCAAGCGCCCAAGACTGTATTCAAGTCTGAATTGAACAGAGTACCTCACTATGTGTGTCATGAAGCATTGAAAGTTACCGTTTTGATGTGATTGTTGTTTGGAGACACCACACTACACTATGTAAATATCCGGTACCTGATAAACAAGATTAAATAGTGGAATATGAGCCTAGAGAAGTACAACTGTCATGAAAAGCACAATGTACCAGTTAATACCATAGCGATTTATCCATCTCACAATGAGTGGCTCATGAGATTAGTGATGTCATTGGCAAAATGAAGTATAGATATCTAGGCTGATTTCGGTGAGTTGTCAAATAGGCATGTGCTACAACAGAGGTGCATCGAAAGGTGAAGCTTGGTCAGCCTGGAACTCAATTAATTTTGTTTCTTGTGTCAAAAATACTGAGACTTGGGGATTTAGAGCTTGTGGTTTATGTATGTGACATAATATTAATGGTTTCGTTTGAAGTTGAACTGTCAGGATGCCAGATACATGTATGAACTGACCAGCGTGTATCCACAGCTAAAATCATTGATGTCAAATTCTATTGGATGCTATGACACTCGCCTATCGTGCTAGCTGTTTGTTTGCCTATCTCTCATTCAATAAATGATCAAGTTACTTCTGGACTCGTGTTGAGTTCTGGAGTTCCCTCTGATGTTCAAGACCATTCACGAAGCACTCGATAATAACAAAGTACATGACTTCTTCAACTATACTGGGCTATTCTGAGGTTCTGTATGTCTGTATTCAGTTTATTGAAATGCTGAATCCTTTTTTCATTTCATTTCCCAAAGAGCGAAACCACTATATACATACACACATCCAGCCTTGAAGAATATTCTACTACAGCTAAAGAGAGACTGCCTCCAGCTTACGAATAGATATTATATCGGTCGCATCACTTACAAAGAACAGACGGCTGATCATGGTAGTTGGGTGTATTCTAAGCTGGCAAGAATTGAGCCAACCACTCAAACCGGTGCAACCCAAGAAGGTAAGCGATCCATTGGCAAACAATTTAACATTCAGACATTTCTATATTAATTGCGCTTATCGTTTGAGAGAACATCGCAAAGTGACTATTGTAATCCAAGGACATGTTTTGTTCTTGCCATACCATAACATTTTGCCATTGGATAACCTACCTTCACCATGAAGATGAATCTTTAGAGAGTCTTGGTCCCATCCATTTAACAGCTGCAGAGCTCTGTGCTCATAGGCTTCTGCTTCTTTAGGTGAACGATTCAATAGTGGGTCTGGTGTATGTTAGCAAAAGTTCTTAAACGAAAAATAGAAAGCTGAGACTATCAGTAATATAGGGAGGTGCAGCAGCTGTTTGGGACTGTCTAATTATGCTCTATATTTGTATACTGACATTTTTCCAAAGGTCTGAACCATGTTGATTTCTCAAGATATTGAGTCTTTTCGGTATTGGTCGCTTACTTTAATCAGGTTTTAAGTTTCATCCAAAGACTGCATATGTCATTAAAATAAGACATGTAGCCTACCAGCCACATTAGAGAGCTGAATACGGGCACTCGCTGAGCTGAAATGATTCATTTTTTAGCGTTGTTCAATTCTTTAAAACTTGGAACACAGATTAGTCTCATAGCGGAGAACCTCATGAAACTCAGCAGCGCAAATACCACCGGGGTAGGGCCACATGTAGCAGATGATTGCCTCAAATAGCGTACTGTGAATACCATTAAGTCATCTAAGATCTCACAAACCTGATACCCTTCTTTAATAACGAACTTAGGAAGCTCCAATGAGTCTGAAGAGGTTTAGCCTAAATATAGCATTTATCTACTCCAAAAAACTAACCCCATGAGACTGAGTATCGAAGGGTTATTCTAGCTTTATGGTCGAATGCATCTGTAATACAGGACCTATATATTGAGCCGTTCCTGCGAAAGTGTGCTGTAAAGCTGGCGGAGAAATCTGAGCGTCAAGAACAGTAAACAATACAGACTTGTCTAAGAGTTTCATGGAGTTTATTATCCTAATAACTTACCAATGGTGAGCTATCGACTATGCTGGTGGATCCCTAATACTAGTAGTCCCATGAAGTTCTAACTCGGAAATCTTGACCGAGTTGCAGTGGATTATTTTTAAATTTTTGTGATACTAAGGATGTCCAATTGGGGTACTCAAATCATTAGGTAGACATCGCCAAACTGTATCTATCTTTAGGTTTACATCAAGCAAATTGATATGTATATCGTAGTCTTATTTGGTTGCCATATATGCCGTATGTTGTGTGATCTTTTGTGTCGACTCCTTCACTTTGGGAAAACTCAAGCAAGAGTGTATAATATACATGGTGGAGGAAGTAACGCCCTACTGAGCTACTAGAACGAGTGTGTACAAAGAATGACGTGTCATGTGCTGGCTCTTTACTGGTTTGGCTTAACTGAGGTTTGAAGATGACCGTGAAACTATATATTCAAGACATGGATCACGACGTGTCCGCTTGAGATAAGCAGGACTTAGGGCTAAGGAACAGATCTACATACTAACTTAGCAGCTGCAATACAACATGGTATAGTGGTTTGGATAAACACCTGTGCTAACAGTGAGCGAACTCTCAAGTAGTACACTCGTTGCATTGAGAAAAAGGTTGACCCAGAAAAAGTGAAGTATACGACAATCTAGATAAAAGTGTAGATTTGAAACACTTCGAGCATGTCAAAGAGCATATCAAAGGTGGAATTAGGCGTAGATACATGTTGCTTCTAGTTCAGATTAATCATATCAACGTGTAAATGATCGTTATAGCTTACATATGCTTACAGCTCCGAGCACTAATAGACTAAATTGGCATATGATCTTTGACGTTGGGGTAAAGCATGTGCCTCTCATGAAGCTAAGACGGCTGTAAACAGACTAGAAGCTACTGTGGACCTCATCATCACTTGTTTTTGAGCCAACATAGAGGACTGGGAAGATGGTTTTTGTGAGAGCCAAAGTTAAGTCCGACTCAACATTCACAACAAAAAGACATTGTAGCTATCATAATAAACCACAATTTGAAATGGCTACTGTGTTAGACCTGGTTAGTGTACCTCCGCAAGTTGTTAAACGAAGGGAATTACAAACTCTGAAAGCAGCTATCGTGCCATAGTAGAATTCATGAAGAATCATGTTATCTTTAAGAGGACTTCTTGTATGTAATTTTTACCTCAATTAGTGCTATTTGAATCTGCTTTTAAACCCAAACATAGGTCAATATATTCATTTCATAGGAACTCAAAAATTGAGATAATTTTTTTTAAACAATATATTTTTTCAAAAATATTTTTGAAGCTGATATTTTTTTTCTAAATTCTGGGACAAATATTTTAGAGATCAGAATTGGTTTGTTGATTCAATTCTGCTGTACCAAGAGGCCTTGAATGCCTTTGCACAACAGGATTAAGGTGGTGGTTCACCTTAAAGTAAGACAAATTCAAAATGTTTCTGACATAACTTCAATCAGCCAGACCAATGATTACTAGAGCTGTTAAAATATACTAAAGAATCTGTGTAAAACAGTGAGTGCCCTTTCAAGCAGATATTACATGCCGCTGAATGAAAAGTATTATCTCTCCAAAATATCACATGTCATGTCACGTGACTGGTCACATGATATAGCACATGATGAATCACATGACTTCTTTCCGGTTTTTACCCTACCAAAGGACAGAGAGCACGTGACAGATAATAACGGTTCGATTCCAAGCAGGGACAACATGTGTTATACACTGCTGAATCAATACTGTTAAATCATACAAGCTTGTAGATGTAATCGATGATTTATTAAAACATATAAAAATTAAACACTATAAGGAACCTTTGATAGCTTATACTTGAGAAACATTTTATATGTAGTCCACGTATGCACGAGATGCCCGATGTCCCTGCAAAGTATGTCAAGTGTCCTGCAAAAAATGCTCGATCTACCTGCAAAGGATGCCTGACGTCCATATACCAGGGACCGAGCACAATCGATTGTGACCATACAAATTTGTTAGGGGCTGTCACGAACGATTCGCTCTGGCACAAACGTTTGTGCCATGGTGGTGCACTGATGAATCCAGCTGAGGTTTGGATGTTTTCAGTGGCATTTCCGTTCGTGACAGGCTATTTGTATGGTGCACAATCGATTTGGGGTATTGTAGTTTAGCAAAAACAATTGTAGGACGACTGGGGAGTCGAACTGCTGGGTATCATGTAACTGTTTGGTTTGGAGTTGGACAGTGGAACCAACTGCGCCAGAGACGCCATTTGCAGGGAGGTTGTCGATTTGAGTTGACACACTCACGCTGCTGGGTATCTGTTTTGGGTATTGGTTTTGAGAAGTTGATTGAAGAAGGGAAAGTAGAAGTGGGTATTGGTGCTCCTGGTATATGGGGTACTTTGTTTCTGAGAGTAACGTTAGTATGTAGTTGAGTGAATCACTTTGATTGGAATTGGCATTGGTAATTGTGGTTGAGAAGAAATGAGCTAGAAAATGGTAGTGACAATGATCATATAGAGACAGTCTACTTTAGTACAGTTGGTAGTAGTTGATGGTGATTGAAGTTCTATAGTCAGTATTGAGTTCATGAGGTTTGGCAAAGTTGACTGGTAAGAAAGTAGTTGACCAATTGTAGTTGGTCCCTTTGAACTTGAGATTTTGTAATAGTTTTTGTTAGTGTTCATACTTTCATGAGAAAGTTATTTGCTGGACAATAAGTCTGGGGGATGACTCTAACTCTGCAATCAAGTCACTTACTTTTGGTCTGAGTTTGTAGTGTGAGAGCTCTTTGAAAATCATGTCTAGACATCTTTTTGGTAAGGGACACAAAAATGTCTGTTTTCACTCGTAACTCAACAACCAGCAGTCTGTTGGGAGTGGCACTTGGTTCTCTGTGTTCTAAGAGTCTCAAAGAATGTAGGGAGCCTTTAAAGGTCCTAGGTGTGGTGGTCTCTGCTTGTTTTAGTGTGGTTTTAGTACTTGGTACTGTTGAGTGTTGATTTTTTACTTTGTTTTTTTTTTTGTCGACGACCGCGAACTCGTTCTATGCTTGGGTAGCCCTACACGTGACGTCTCTAAGGGCATTGGTGGTGCGCGGGTGTGGACTGTTTTAGTTTTTCAAAGTTCGCGAATTGGTTTTGCTTTTTCGTAGGTGACTCTTTTTCTTTGGTTTTTTTCACCTTTTTTTTCACCGACGTCGAGATAGGACTACAGCTGACTCTAGCCAGCACAAGAGCTGACTCGGGGCAAGGCCAGTACAATCTATAGTGTATTTAGTAGGTCGTTTGGACCATTTAATACAACATATTTCACTGTAATACTTTCGATATTGGCTATTGGCATAGGTTTGTAGCTCTAGGAGCAATATCCAGCAGTTCTTTAATGTTTGCTTTATTAAAGTTATTAAAATACATAATTTTATTGACTATTAATTTTTTTCCAGTACTTTAAAATTCCAAGAATTGAACTTTTATACAACTTATTATCAGAACCAAGGAGTTAGAGGTCCCTACAGATAGCTACGAAGCCACAGAGGCTATTGGTACTAGTTACACTATTTGGATGTTCATATTGAGTGTACTAGGTTGGTTCAAAGATGGCTCTGTTAGTACTGGGGTAGGTATTATCTAAGCAATGTGTCACTGATAACGATAAGATAGTCACATCTGGTTGAGGCACCATGAAAAACAAAATCACAGAGCACTTGGTAGGGGCACTCACGAAAAACAGACTCATCGTCGGTGAAAAAATTTTACACTTAGAGAGCTATAGCACCACTACACAGTCTGTTTAAAGCCATTATTACTTCACAACAGCAATTCCATATATAGCGACTGATAAAATCCATGGTTCCGGCCATAGTAAATTAGTAGGGAAAAAAAACTCAGGGACCGCGAAAAATCCATGGGAAATTTTGAATTTCCGAAATTCGCGAAACGAAAAATTCACTGAATGTCCAAGGTGTAATCCTACAATTTGTAGGAAAAGTCGGTGTATAGTGTATAGTTACTTCAAGTTGAAAAGAGTGCTAGGGTATTGTAATGGAATGTATCTTAGTGAACTTATCTCTCTTAGCCTCTAAGTGGCGTTGACTTGATTATTATCTAGTAGTCCAATTCAAAGCGTTATAATCTGCATCATTTTACTATCTAGCAACTTATTCTAGTACAGTTGTCATTTAGGTATTGAAGATGAAGTCTATTGACTGTTCTTGATTCGTTCTTTCTATACACCTTGTATTTCCTTGACTTGTACTCTGTACTTAAGGCTTGCTTTTGATAAAGTTCATACGCTCATGGTAGATGTGACTCATAGGAAATCCATAGATCGCGATTACATCCAACGAAAATCATATCCATTGGATTTCTATGGTAATTGAGAGGTCGCTCTTTACTTTTCAACGAACACCATATTCAGGATCAGCTTCATTCATTTGCAAATAAGTCAACACAAGCTCCCAAGTTCATCGTTCCATCACCTAAGTTCGATCATACACATTCTGAGTTCATTCTTTAAGATGCTACAAGCGCTATATTAGAAAGCTAGAGTCATTCCACCGCTATCCTCAATTGAACTGGTTCATTCATTGTTACTCCGCCTACCGAATTAATGCCTATGCCTTTCAAATTGTTTTGAAATCGGCTTTAGAATTTCAATTGCTATACAATCGGATCTCAACACACACACAGAATGTCTTCTATTTAACTACAAGCTATCATCACATTCAAATCCTTGTCATCCAGTTTCTCTGTTAGGGGTCTCTCGGTCGGCTCGTGTCATTTGCAAACAAATCGAAGTCGCACGAACGAATATTGTAGTATCCCAAACGAGCGAAGCGAGTGCGGGGTACGGAGGGTGGTTCAGCCTCTGTGTCTGGTGCACGACGTCCGCTCACCACGTAGGTCGGCTCTGGTTCACACCAGGGTATGGTCTATGGCTCACCCCAGTGTCCGACCACCGACACCTCCGGTTCGCTCTCGTATCCGGTTTTATCTCCACCTTAGGGGACCAGAGCATTTGTAGAAATGCCCATACTAATTTCTTAGCGCCTGGCATTTCTAATCCGGCCTGGCACTTCTAGAAATGCCGCCCTGGTGAGTGGATGTTGAAGTGCTGAGGTTCGGATGTAATTAGCTGGCATTTCTAGAAATGACGGGGCATTTGTGGGAAAATGGGACTATAATGTTTTGGGTTAGTTAGTAAAAGTTTATATATATGTTGGATGGCTGTTGACCAATCAGAGGTCATGACCTCGAATTTGGCTATTGGCTGTAGCAAAAAGACTTGTACCAGTCCAGAGTCGAACCGGGGACAGGGTCTTTTCTACAACCAAGTGTCATACCAACTGCGCCATGAGGGCACTTTCGCGGTAGCTTAGATTTTCGTAAGGGTATACTCGAGTCGATTTGACCCGATTGGGTAAGTGTTCTACTGGCGGTTTTCGACGTTAATTGTAGTGGGTTTGGCATCTAGTTTGTTGTTGGTAAGTGCTACAACGGTTTGGAGTTGTCGTGTACATTTTGAAGTTGAAGTGGAGTAGAGACTTTTGGTATTGGTATATGTTTTGACGTGGACTTCTTGTGGCTGTTTATGTTTGTAGAAATTTTAACCTTGTAGTTGGGTCACAGGTGCAACTTGCATAGCTTACAGTAATTTCACCTAACTATGGTAATTGGTTCCACTTTTGTGTATTGACCTGGTCATTTCTTCATACTTTGTTACATTGAGTTAGTGAAATGACATTGAATACATACACCATGTCACGTGGTTCAAGTCTAGCTGACTTGAAAAAAAACGAGGTCATGACCTCGTATTCATTAAGTAGGGTAACATGATAAAATAATGTAACACTTCGAAGTCGAACCCAAAACACATACTTACCAGGATACAGATGGCTACCAACTACTCCAAGCAAGGTTATTTGCAAAGTGTTTGAACTTCAGAAGTGAGCTGACTATAAGTCTAAATTTTCATTGTTCAACCATCAAGGTATGTGAACCATTACCATAATATGAATAGTATATACGACTTTATGGAGGCTCTATGTTCGCTTATTGTTGAATATTATCCTCCTAGAAGCCCTTTGTTTGATTAGCGTTTAATTAATAAATTTTATAACTTAAGAAAAAATTAGTACGAAAAAAAATTATTAAGTCGTATAATTTTTCAAAATTCATATTTTTATAAAATAGAGATATTATTTTGTAGATATTCTTCAATCATATAGAGGTACTTGCAATCATTGTATTAATTAAAAGCTGATATTACTTTATGAAACAGCTGAATAAGGTGTATATATTAGACTTCGGGTTTACTCGGTACTTACTATGTTGTGGTTAACTTATGTAATTGATTAGTCAGCTGACTCTTTTTAACGGTAATTTTGTGTATATTGTAGGCTAACTCTGCTTAGTAAGCAGGTCTAGACAAGCAAATGTTAGATAAAATCCGAGGTCATGACCTCGTTTTTTGGCTACTATATAAATCCGAGGTCATGACCTCGTTTCTATTGTTAGCGGGTTGTTACACAACACTTAATGGTACACACTCAGCTCGCTTATTGATGTTGTCTTCTCATTACTGACTGAGTATTCATGATGTTAGCAGATGATGAAGTTTTGATCTTGGAGGTATACACTCAGACTATGATGCTCGAAAACAGATACATTCTGAGTATTTCAGACACTGTTGATTACTTCACTTGGTAAAACAACGACTGTGATAACAGGATTTCTGCAATTGTTTTGTCTGTCGGTCACACAGAGATATTATATTATATTAGAATTGCAGAACACGCAGAGGCAGACACGCTCGCTAACTCTCACGGTGTCTGGACACGCTCGCTAACTCTCACGGTGTCTGGACACGCTCGCTAACTCTCACGGTGTCTGGACACGCTCGCTAACTCTCACGGTGTCTGGACACGCTCGCTAACTCTCACGGTGTCTGGACACGCTCGCTAACTCTCACGGTGTCTGGACACGCTCGCTAACTCTCACGGTG